>JARYHS010011408.1:66159807-66190390 GCA_031002005.1 Vandiemenella viatica | reverse complement strand
CGAACTTTTTACACAAAATCAATATGATAGCATTGTCTTCCTCAAACATGATTCTTACTAACGCTACTAATCTTCATAAAAAGTGTAAGTTCACTAAGTTTTTATTTTTGGTATGAAGACTTAATATCACATATACCAAAGTATTTTTGATTATTTAAAATATTAACACACCACACACGAGAGAACGCTAACAGGAGAGATAGAAAGAAAGATTTGGCTTACTTCATTCGTCGCTTGTTGAGGCGGTGATGACCTTGCACTACCTAAACACGCTACTTCATACTACTGAATGGCACACTGCCCTATACATAGTTCTGGGGTTCCACTGCTAGCGCGCTTAAGTCGAGGTGGTTATTTAAGCTCTCTTGTCTGCATGGAGAGTGTCTAGCGTTGCCAGGTGTCCCGATCTGCGCGGGACGTCCCGATTTTCGGGGTTTGGAAGACGCGTCCCTACTGGCCCTCGATCGGGACGCCAAATGTCCCGATTTTTTAGCTATGTCATGGAAACCAATCACTCGATGCAAAAAATGAACTCGCGTGTCAAAGCCAGACGCATCGCACCAATCCAGTAATGCTATTCACAGCTATGGTAAAACTGAGCTCTCTAACCTGCACACTGTGCCCAAACAGTTTAGCATATCTAATGGTTGCAAAAATGATGTAGCATAATACCAGAAATGTAATGAGCACAAGAAAAAAGAAAGGAGTTTCAGTTTAACAACACCGCTAAAATTATTATTAACGGCGATCAAATAAGCACCCAAGAATCAAGTGATAGGTGCTGTGGTGGATGCCTTGGTGGGCAAACCACAGTTACAATTATCTTTCATACCTTTATGATTAATAATTGTGGATTTTTAATTTTAATTTTTATGAAGGAGTGAAAATTTATTAATTTTGCAAGAATCTCGACGTTAGTTGGAATTTAGGAAAATTGTCACAATATGACATTTATTTTCTTATCACTGGCGATTACAAGTCTGAGCGAATTTACCGTTAACATTAACACAAATTGGCAAAATCATAAAAGCAACGCTCAGAGTTACAATTAGCCGTCATGGGCAAGCAAACAATTGTATATTTACTTTTAAATATCTCAGAATCAAAATGCAAGAAATAATGACAACTGGAAACAATGAAAAATACAAGTTATGACTACCTCAGACAAAGGCATCATAATACTGTGACTTTACAGTTAAAAAGAAAATCATGGGCGCCAGAATGAACAATATATCATTCGAAAATAACTAGTTCTGGCAAATTATGCCGCTAGCTCAGGGGTTTTTACAATTACAAAGTGAGAACATGGACCTATCCTCTCAAAGTCGCTTACGGGTTCTGTTTCACGGAATGCACAATCACATGGCTTGGTCGTAATCAATTACCATTGTAGTTCTGCGTCTGATGTCTGTGATGAGTGTAGCGGACCCACGATATGTGAGATTATCTCACAAGTCGGCTATAGGCATCTCTGGTCTGGCAATGCGCATCATCGCATTACCGGCTGTGTTGCGGTGATACGCTCGCTCCAGCAAGGCAAGCTGCAGTTAGCGAATGAAGTCAACTTTCCAAGTCAACCTCAGACTGGTGCGATCGAAGTTAGAATCTAGAATCTCAGCTCCTCGCTCTTCGGTCCACGAGGAAACTTCTTGCTCCGCCCATTTGTAGTCTCGAAGCTCACATACAACAAAAATTCCCAGGATTTTGAGTTATACGCTCATTTTGATTGGACCTTCAGGTCGGCACCTAATGTCACGTGATATCCTCGATATGTGATTTGGCCAAAGAATCCAACAGAGGTCGGACATATTCGGCTAAGTTCGCCGGAGCGAGAGAACATTCGGGTTTCGGACGGCAGGCTTTTCCCGCTCGGTGAGTGACCCATCCCCAGGGAGCAGTGTGTGTGGTCTGGCAAATCCCAAATCCTGCGACGTCCTGTCGCCATGGCTCGGAAAGACCAAGATTAGCTTCAAGCCTACATAGCTCAATAACTCTTTAATATTCGCTTTGCTACGATACACTGTATAAGTTCACCATTTCATTACAGTCCTCACTTGGAATCTTGCGTACTTTATAAAATTACAACAAAAATCTATTCACGTGGTCGCCCAAGATTTATGTAAATTACTCTTATATTATTACATATATAATAAAAATGCACCTTGTAACGTGGCGACAGCGCGGCTCGTTACAATATGGCCGGCCGTTGGTGAAAAATGAAATTATGGTACAATAATTTTATTTTTAACTACCTAATTCTATCTCCTTGTGACTCAACAAAAACTTAAGCATTTTTATAATTAAATTAATTTTAAATGTGATTCCAATAACCATCGGTATTCCTGCCTTGTAAGGTGAATATATAACGGGAGCATATGTCCTTTTGGCCGTCTTACAATTCTTTACAAACAGAAGCACGTGAATTCAGGTAGCCTTCCCAAATACAAAGTTAAATTAAACACAATACTAAAATATACATGAAAATAAATTATTTACATACATGTTTAAACAATAATAATCTTGAAAATAACTTGTATCAAATCTTATCATTAAATTAATAAAATGAAACACATTAATAAAACAAAACATTGTCAGAACACTTATGCAGAAAGTGGTTGAACTATACATTGTATTTACAATTTAGCGTGATGTTTTACTCATGTGCATAAAAATAATTCTGCCTTCAACAAACATCCCTATAGATGCTAGAGGTGAGTGGAAAATATCTCATTACATTGCGCGGGTTTAATCTCAAAACAACGGAATAGTTTAGTCGGATTCGGTGACGTGATTTTCGTCATGACCGACGGTTAATTCAATAAGCATTTCAGAGAAGATGTGCCCGTGTTCATGGTCAAATATCACTAACGGTAATCTTAGATTTTAATGACGCGGCATTTACTTATAATTCAACGTGGTGTGGAATGAACGATGTAAGTACATGTTTTCGTTTGTTACGTAAATTATGAACCTTACTCCTTGAATGTTAGGTGGTCTCCTAATTAGTCTTTCATTGGTCGACATCTCTAACTTTTAACATACCGTCTGTGAAGGGATTGCGAATTTCATGGCGAAAGGAAACTGTATTTGCTCATGGATATATGTAATGGAATTTCTATAAAATTTACCATTCCCATATGAGACATTATACACATTATGCGGTTTGACGTGAACTTTTGTCATCGTCAACCAAGTCGCTGTAGCATCTTTGGCGTACAAGCGGACCCAAAATATCCATTCGGCACACAAATTGAAAGGATAATGAATAGCGTAACTATCATTCCTCAGTAATATTACGATTCCTTCACAATGGGTGTATTGATGGCTCGAGATTATCTCGACATTCAAAGAATAAAATATTTCTCTTTATTTAGGAGTTATTATAATACTCTTAACATGTCCGTCTACTCCACGTTTTAACCCGAAAATCCATCCCAGTTAGCGAATATTTTCCTTTTATACACTTATGCTTCTTTAGCTTGTATGAAAAAGGTTGTAAGCTTTGTGCATAGAACGGTACGACCTCAGGTTTTCCGTTTGCCAATACAAAGCAATTTTGAGATTTCACGCCAGCAGAATACTATGAATCTATATAAAGCAACAATATAAGCTTTGCAATTACTGTCGTTGAGTGCACACAATTCTGAGCTAAATGTATGCTGTCCAACAATAGTTTTAATCTAATTTATGGAATACTATACAATTTACAGTGAGGTCACGCCAAATACCGCTAGAACGAGGCGTGGAACGACTTGTTTCCCTTCTCATTCATTCTTGGGTATTCGCTACCTGCCAGAATTCTCGGAAACTGCCGGTTGAGTTCAGCTGCCTATCTGCGCTGATGAGCTAAGCCGTTCGAGGGTAGCTGTCCCCAGCTCTTTCGAAACCGTAACTTAGTATGAAATGATATAGCATGAAAAACTTCGATATCACCAATAATCTTATTGTTCACGTCTTCACCATCTGTGCATTTATCATATACAAAATTCCTTTTCAATTGAAGTTAGCATCAAATATAATTACCTTAACTTGAAAAGTTAGCTGAATTATTGAATATATCCCGTAAATAAAATTTTTCCTTTTAGCCTTTACAAATGCAGTCGCCTTTAACTTTCTGCTCTTCGACCACGCGCTATCGTCAGCAAAATAACAGCAAGGTATTGTGAAAACTCTCCTGTGTATCTGTAATCTTTCAACTTATGATTCCTAATTTCTGTGATGACTAATACAATTTGAAAAATCTTTCTGGCAAGGTTTCGTGTTCTATAGGGAATTATCTATGGCACTATCGCTACCCTTGATAGATACACAAAACAAAGAAGTAAAATACGTTGATCAGATAACATGCGATCTTCGATCAACACAGACAAAGCGATTTTACGCTCGCTGTACACTTCTGCTCAGAAAAGATATAATGCAACTACCTAAGGTAAAACGTTACATCGAACTCATGCATCACAAAATGTTGAAACCCTTTTCGTTTATGTCACAAAATACATCTTAGAAAGCATATCACAATATTTGTATCGCTGTCCGATCCATTGTGATTGCGAAGACAAGAAATTGTGCTTGCTAGTGGCGCTTCATTCTTCCGCGGGTGCGTATTAATTTATCTGGCTCAGGAAAACATTTAATATTTCAGGATTTGTATCAAATCAAGTCCAATTAACAGCGTGAAAGTCAAAAGTGACTATTAATATTTCACGTGGACAAAATATAAAGTTCGGAATAGCGAAATAAGCATTAAAAATTCCGAATATGGAAATATTCTAAGTAGCTTCAACTATAAGTGCAACTTTGCTAAACTTGAATTTTGTTTGATTTTACGTTTATCTAATCTTTCCAGCAAAACAGACGGTTTAGACTAGCGGAACTGGCATCGGCGTTTTTCAAGCATGATAAATTTCGGTTTCTTTTTTTTTTTTTTTTTTTTTTTTTTTTTTTTTTTTTTATATGATCCAAATCGGTCAATTCATAGTCAGCCTTTTCGTCATTGTATTTTGCATGCTACACAACTTGTTAAACAATGCCTACAAGAAGAATTTGAGACGTCCATGGATTCTTTTTATCACATAATTCCTTTCGGAATACACGCTCATCGCATATTTATTGAATGCGATAAAACGCTGATGCGAGGCGAGAAACGTTTGGCACTCAGTGATGACCCTAAGTCCAACATCTGCGCTCCCTAACAAAATTCTCGGAAGACGCATTGTGCTAGCGTATCCCTTAGCCTTGCTAATGGGCTCAGCTGACGACCAGGTACCTGGGTTACACAACATTCTCGTCTGTCTTCCCTTCCAGCTGATTTCATTGATCTGCCAGAATTTAGTTTCTGCAGCAAAATACTTGTCTTTTGACCTGAACGGGCACAGAAAAATTTCCCGTTGCTTTTCGATCATGGCGGTGTATATGCTATCATGCCTTTCTGTTCCATGGATACTCAAACCGAAACGCTTTACACAAGTTTTCCGGAACTGCGCGTCTGACCAGACGCATTCCGTACTCACAACCGCGATCTGCAGTGACTTTTGCACTGTATCAACGCTTTTGCTGACGCTATGCTCAGTAATCTGCCGCGTCACTGTCACGTCTTCGAGCAGTGTCCGATTGAAAATTTGTATTTCCGGAACTGCTTCGACCATACAATCGACAGACGTAATGGTGGAATGCTCGCCTTCCTCAGAGCTTACCAGCTGTTGGTCTGTATTTTGGGTTTGCTCCACTTGTGCAATTTCGATCCATTCATCGGTAATCGCGGTAGTTGATACCTCTGTGTGTTTTTGTGTTTCAGAACGGAAGGTGGATAAATTCACGTCCAAATTTGTTAATATCGCAGTTTGCGAATCAATACTCTGCTTAAGCAAATCCGAATTTCTCTGATTTTCCTCCTTTTGTGAATCAAAACGCTTGTTTAATTCCTCCTTTTGTGAATTAATTTGCAGGCTTAATTCCTGTCTATGTGAATTAATTTGCAGGCTTAATTGTTGGCTTAAATCCTGCTTTAGTTGTTGATTCGTGCTCTTAATTTCCTCTTTTAGTGAATTAATTGCAGTATTAAATTGTTGCCCTATTGCAGTCATCAGCATGTCTAGCATTTGCTGTTCTGAATGTGTGAGCGTATTCTGTGCCATCTCACCGACAGGTACGGAAAATTTTCCATGTTTTCTTCCTGTGGCGACAAAGTAGACTGCGAACTATATGAGTGGGTCGGAACTTCAGAACTACGTTCCCCTCGCCTGCAGCCATATATTCCGCTTTGTTCCGTTAACTGAACCTGCTCGTTCATGATTTCGGGAGATTTTTTGCCTATCAGACTGATCTTCCATATCGAAACCTTTTATTGTACGGGATCGCAGCTTCATATGAACACACAACAATGAATTTACACCGCAATTGTGCAATGACGAAATCTAGATTCACTACCAACAAAAATACCGCGAATTTCAATACACACAAATACATATACCCCTCCAAAATACAGCAAGAGAAAAGCAACGATGAATCATGCAACACAACACCATGAAAGCAGACTTACTTTCAAACACATGGGCAAAACATGACGTGTCTTTAATTTTCTTAACAGCTACCATGCATTAAGAAATCAACACTGAAGTTACTCATTTAAAAATTTGAAAAATGATCACAAATTGTTACAATACAAAGTGTATTGCATCTCAATTGAAAACACAAATGAACTTCTTTTTAATGCGTTAA
Organism: Vandiemenella viatica; assembly: GCA_031002005.1. Classification (NCBI taxonomy): domain Eukaryota; kingdom Metazoa; phylum Arthropoda; class Insecta; order Orthoptera; family Morabidae; genus Vandiemenella; species Vandiemenella viatica. Next base: position 66,183,673 of record JARYHS010011408.1, on the reverse strand, counting down.
ACAAAAATAAATTTTATGCATTGAAACAAAATGAACTTTATGCATTAAAATATAAGTGAAACATCAAAATAAAATCTTGTATGAATATCTATTGACTACAAGAATGATAAAACAGCCAAAAACCATGTGCAACATTCCATGAAACTTTCTGAATTTGGGCTCCAAATTGTATTAATTTGAATTAGTGCCACCAAGACATTAAGAAGTAATGTCTCATCTGGCACCAGCGTTGGGCGACATTATGTGGTGGGTGCCTTGGTGGGCAAACCACGTTACAATTATCATCTTTCATACCTTTATGATTAATAATTGTGGATTTTTAATTTTTATGAAGGAGTGGAAATTTATTAATTTATGCAAGAATCTCGACGTTAGTTGGAATTTAGGAAAATTGTCACAATATGACATTTATTTTCTTATCACTGGCGATTACAAGTCTGAGCGAATTTACCGTTAACATTAACACAAATTGGCAAAATCATAAAAGCAACGCTCAGAGTTACAATTAGCCGTCATGGGCAAGCAAACAATTGTATATTTACTTTTAAATATCTCAGAATCAAAATGCAAGAAATAATGACAACTGGAAACAATGAAAAATACAAGTTATGACTACCTCAGACAAAGGCATCATAATACTGTGACTTTACAGTTAAAAAGAAAATCATGGGCGCCAGAATGAACAATATATCATTCGAAAATAACTAGTTCTGGCAAATTATGCCGCTAGCTCAGGGGTTTTTACAATTACAAAGTGAGAACATGGACCTATCCTCTCAAAGTCGCTTACGGGTTCTGTTTCACGGAATGCACAATCACATGGCTTGGTCGTAATCAATTACCATTGTAGTTCTGCGTCTGATGTCTGTGATGAGTGTAGCGGACCCACGATATGTGAGATTATCTCACAAGTCGGCTATAGGCATCTCTGGTCTGGCAATGCGCATCATCGCATTACCGGCTGTGTTGCGGTGATACGCTCGCTCCAGCAAGGCAAGCTGCAGTTAGCGAAAGAAGTCAACTTTCCAAGTCAACCTCAGACTGGTGCGATCGAAGTTAGAATCTAGAATCTCAGCTCCTCGCTCTTCGGTCCACGAGGAAACTTCTTGCTCCGCCCATTTGTAGTCTCGAAGCTCACATACAACAAAAATTCCCAGGATTTTGAGTTATACGCTCATTTTGATTGGACCTTCAGGTCGGCACCTAATGTCACGTGATATCCTCGATATGTGATTTGGCCAAAGAATCCAACAGAGGTCGGACATATTCGGCTAAGTTCGCCGGAGCGAGAGAACATTCGGGTTTCGGACGGCAGGCTTTTCCCGCTCGGTGAGTGACCCATCCCCAGGGAGCAGTGTGTGTGGTCTGGCAAATCCCAAATCCTGCGACGTCCTGTCGCCATGGCTCGGAAAGACCAAGATTAGCTTCTAAGCCTACATAGCTCAATAACTCTTTAATATTCGCTTTGCTACGATACACTGTATAAGTTCACCATTTCATTACAGTCCTCACTTGGAATCTTGCGTACTTTATAAAATTACAACAAAAATCTATTCACGTGGTCGCCCAAGATTTATGTAAATTACTCTTATATTATTACATATATAATAAAAATGCACCTTGTAACGTGGCGACAGCGCGGCTCGTTACAGTGCTTAAGTCACAATCGCATATTACTCGGCCAAACACATCTTGTCATTCAGTTCCTTCGATTGTGAATCAAAACTCGATCGTAATTTCCATAACGATTCCAAAAATTCTGGAAAATTGTCGCTTGGAAGAACAAAAGCCAGTAGGATTGCACGTAATGGCTTAGGTTCGGCATCTACTTAAGAAGCAAGCCAATGATACATTATATAGTGTTGCTACAGGCGCCTCCAATCATGGTAGTAATTTTTTATATATTATTATTATTATATTTTATTTTTTGTGCTGATTGTAAGATTTTTCAGCCCAACTCAGACGTCAACACGCGAACGAGTCAGCATCGGACACATAAAAATTTAGTGACACGACTGAAGGAGTCCAGTATTGATTGTAAACATCTTACTAGTTGCATTACAAACATCGCATATGTGAACTTACGTGCCACAATTAAGTTTTTACAGTTAGTGCACCACGATAATGATCAAATTATATCACAGCGATGTCCTGCACATATTTTGTATAACAGTATAAAATATCCTCCGAGTATGATTAAAACTGCATAGTCAATTCTCATACCACGCCAAACGAGCTTAAGCTCTAAAACTCTTTTCTGAGACGCATTAATCTGATTATTTACTGCAACTGAAAGGAAATCTTTGCAGGCTATTATAATTTGGTCTAAAAGCTCGACTAATCACTCGAGCATGTCAAGTAGAGATACAAATTAAAATCTGCTTCAATTATGTGTAGAAATTCATAATTATGTTATAAAAAGCTATGATAAAGGGGATGAAATATAATACTGAATACAATTCTAATAAAAAAACAAACTTTATACTTATTAAATATACCTGGGTGACCGATCTTCGCATGGCATCTTTCGATTTCTGTTCATTATGCAAGATTTCACCAAAATCCTTAGGGAAGTTTGTGGGAAGTTAATTTTATCTACTTACAAGAGTTGCTCATATAATAGTATTAGAAGGGATAGATTAAATATATAGACAGTATAAAAACCTAACCTAAAGGTTGGTTGGATAAGCCAGAATGGAGGCATAGGCATACTAAGCCATTGTACCAGAGGTAGGACGGCCAGTTCCTTTTCGCTGGGACCTACAATTTAACGTAGAATCCGAACCACAGAACGGCCCAGCGTATTTCATATGATCAAATACAAATCTTAAAAATTATTGACTTGAACCCGGAATCGTAGCCAGATTTTTTTGAGAGCACTTTTTTTTACCACTAATTACATTTGAGCTGCCAGACCGCTCCATATTTGTTGTACATTCTATATATTTCTTTCCTACTTACATAAGCACTTAAGTAGCTTAAATAAAAATCGTGAATAATAGTTCAAAATTTTATTTTAATGGCAGTGTTTCATGAATAGAAACCTGCTTAGGTCGAATTTCGTCAGGATTTTCTTGAATTGAGTTTTCACTGGGCGAAGTTCGAGTAACTTGGGTGAGAGGATTTTCTTTTAGGTTTTCTTGAGATGAGTCTCGACTGCGTGAATTTTGATTGTAGCTAAAAAATTTCCTAAATGCATTTCGAAGTTCACAGTTGCTTACTTCAACCAAAGATAAAACAGTAGGCTCAGTGGTGCATCAAAAGACTGCATGGTGCTAGAAATTTTTTTGTGTAAACTTGTATTTTTTCAAGGATGTAACGTATTGAAAATATATACAAGCATTGCTAGTTTAAAAATAAGATGAATAAATAATTAAAATTCAACTTGAAAATACATTATTTTCAGAATATTTTGTTACTTGCCGTAATCAACAAGTCTTACTATTAATATAATATTTAGTAGGCCTAATAAGGTTCATTGATAAGTTTCTATAATATGATAGATACCTATAGAAATTGCTCCTTTCCTTCATAAATTACAAAAATAACGTGAATTAAATAAAAACGTATTTTTTGATGGTAGTCCCGATTTGTAACTCCGAATCCCGATTTTTTTTACCCTTCGTCACGATTTTTAACAACCTGGACCTGGCAACACTAAGAGTGTCCAACAATCCTTCCTTTATTGTTTAACGAAACTGTGTACGATGGTTCTACCCTTAACTTAAGGCTCTCTTGGGTTCGTTTATAACCTCTCTGTCATATGGGCAATGCCGGCGCTAGGATTCTCGGGCCCGGGGTAAGGGTTCTTAAGAGTGACGTAACTGGTTGGACGCGAAAAATCCATACAACAGAGCCCTCTCTAAAGGTACGTTCCCACGGCGCGTCCCCCGGCCCGTGGTAGTGGACGCCTTTCATCTTTGCGTCATACGTTAGCAGGTACGGCGCGCCTCAACCCACCGCCAGGCAGTAAAAGATGAAAGGCGCTTACTGCCGCACCACATGCCGTGGGAATGGGCCTTAAGGCTAGTTGGTAGGCCTTCTTCGGGCCCTCCCTCTGCCGGCGGGCCAGGGGTAAATTTGCCCCGCTTACCCTACCCCCTCCTCCTCCTAAAGCCTCGTTCCCACGGCGCGTCCCTCGGTGCGTGCTAGGGAACGCCTGTCATCTTTGTCGCATTTGCTAGCATGGACGGCGTGCCGCGACCCACCGCCAGGCGGTAGAAGATGAAAGGCGCGTCCTGCCTAGCACGCGCCGTGGGAACACTGGTTTGGATAGTATTACTACGGATGTCTTAAAGAGAGTAACATGCGACATTGTACTGTACCTTATATTGAAACGTTATTTATATTGAGTCTAGATAATTACTGCTCACCATAGGATTGGAAAGGTGCGTTAGTAGCACTGGTCTATAATAGAGGAGTGAGAAATAGAGTCGAAAATTATACGCCTCAAATAGCCGTTACATAGCTATGATATCAATACTGAAGTCTGCATTTGGGGTCTCAGACAACAGCTCAATATTCCGAAATAGAGGCAATTTCATGTCTCAGGAGCGATTGAATCAAATGACGTGTACAAATGCAATTATAAAGTTTACATAAAATCCAAATTCAAGAAGGAAATGAGGAGAGACAGGAAAGAAAAATTGTTGTTACTCTGCTTTTTCCAGTTACCCTACATTGCTTCGATAGTTTATCAGTGAATGAACATCTCAGCTCTAAATTTTCACGGGGACGAAATAGATGGTACAGAAAAAAAAATCTTGCCTAAGCTGCTTAATTTTCTTAATGGGCGATTCTTAAGTAATTAACTTGGCCTCAATGACTCATAAGCGATAGAATAATTTATCATATCGACGAGTGAAATGTGAACTACACAAATGTGATCGCCTCTCGTACTTTATCTGCATACTTTGACAAAAACACTTAAAGCATTTGGAATTACCTTTACGTAATGTGCTACTTGTTTCGTTCATCTATATTCTATACCATCAGTATCTCAGAGTAATCATATTTCAATATCTAGAAGCGAGTATAACTGTTTAGGTTCAAAGAACCCTCTTTCAGTCAATCAAACATGGAGAAAGGAAGCAGGCGTCTTCAGATCATCGCTGCCTTAACAGGTAGGCATGGACACAAAGATTTTAAAAGTTAGTGTCTCTTAATGCTGGTAGTCACTGCTGACAAGAATTGTTTCTGGTATCGTCTGAGATTTACGATTGTTCAAATGACAGGGAGAACATTAGCTTTGACCGAATAACTAACGCGGCTATGTATCCGTGTTCCTATGAATTAAATTTTGCCAGTACAAATAAAATCACTCACTGCTAGGAATTTTTATTTTAGTATCATCTAAAGAACGGTAGCAAAGATAAAGAGCAGATGCATGTACCAACATCAGGCCACAGTCGATTGTGAAAAGCATGTAAACCATCAGAAAGGAGCAATCGATTAATAGTAAATGTCCAGTATGAGGTAAAATAAGGAAGTCATTAATACCATTACAATTGTTAGATCGATGATGATACCAAAATTATTAAGATGATCTAATAAAAGAAATTAATAACAGTTGCTAGAAGGATGTGCAGTTATTGTAGTCAACGAAGAAAAGGGGATGAATAAACCCATTCAGCTATTAATATACATACACAACTGAATAATATTAAAGAAAAGGTATTAACATCTTCTCAAAATAAGTTATTTCTACCGAATATCTGTTAAAATAATATCCGGATTAACCACTTTGTATAAGGATATTATACACACCTTACTAGTTATACGTTCATGGTAGCACATTTCGATGAACTTCTACAAAGTAAGATTAAGTATTTCATTTGTATAATTATGCTATCTTAATTGTTTCGGAATGAGTCACATATCTTGTAAAAAATTTTATTGAAAGATTTTGAGTTATTTTTAAATCAGTCAACTGTGTGTAGATAGAACTTTAGTTTCTTGAACAGTTTCACTGACATTTTGAATTTCCTTGTTTGGTACTAACAAGTCATAACTCTAAAATTAAATGCACGATACATAAGATTTTTTTGGAGGTATAGGGGCGACTGATAATTTTTACTGCTTCATTATTTAGTTTCAATTCGTATAAAGGCGTAATTTTTCTTTTTGAGTAAATATACTAGAGTGTAACAACTGCTTAATACAACACCACCTGTCAGAAGTAAAGGTGACATTCTAACGTCATTCGTATGTCACACATGCAAACGGTAGGAACATGGAGTTATTATTTTCACTCATTTCTTTGTGAACTATAAGGGGATTATTTCATCCACACTCAGTTTAAATAGCGTATTGTGTAATGCGAAATCACTTCTTACCTTACTTAATATTATGATCTATTACAAGGCAAACAATAAATGTTTCAAACCTGTTACGTTGTCTCTGTGAAAGAAGTTAGAATCATCAGTATCGAAACCTGCAAAGAGCTGCATTTTAAACCAAAGAAACTTTCTGGGTTTTATTTTAATATTTTTTTCATGTAAATTTCACTTTGAAAGACTAGAGTAGTTGTTTGCATGTTACTGGTTTTTCGTGTTGGTTATTGAAAAAATTATCTATGATTTAAATTTCTCCTGTACTTCTCAGTATTTTCCTTGGACGAAGTTGTGGCCAATTGGTGTTGGAGCGTCAACGTTTTCAAAATACACAGACCAAAATTCAGTAATTTATCGTTATTTATCTTTATACTTCAAGTTTTGCTTCAGTTTAATAATATTTTATCAGTTTAGGCTACTTTTCAAACTCTTTTGAGACAAAAATTAGTTTAAAAATTTGAATAATATTTTAAACTTTGATGATTGAAAAACGAATTCAGAGCAAACACCTGTATGTATAGTTTGTTTACCGCAGCCCTCCGCGTGTTTTCATACGTCATGTACTGTTGATCAGATTACATTCCCAACAAATATTTATTTACCTCATATGTGATTTAATGCATTATTGAATTATAAACTTTAAATTCTTGGTATGCATATCCTGCTATAATTGTTGGCGGTCTAATAACTGCTCGTAACAAATTCTTGTGACTGGAATACCGAAAACTAGCAGGTTGCATAGTGACACCGTAAAAAAGAGTGACGAAGATCTGCTTGTACTGAAATCTTGCAAGTTTTAACAGTGATTGGCATTGAGTATTCAGGCGATCACCAAATCTCAGCGATGTACGTAATAAGTAATTGAAAACGTTGTCGTTTGATGGAAAACCGGTCTTTAAATGTTAATGGCAAAATTTGGCAATTCAGAGCTTTTGATCATTACTAAATACTCAGATTTTTTTCTGTACATCATGTCATATTTATTTCTATGATTGTTTGAAGAAGTAGCAACCTTAATTGGTTTTGTGTCGTGTATATATTTGTCATTCAATTATTCGATATGTCACGATAAACGAATTCCTGGCAACTTAAAAGGGCAATTAAAATACTAACAGTAAAAGTAGCTGATTACCAATGCTTCGTATAACCTTGATCGCGATAAATATGCATTGTGAAGATAAAAGTTTAGTAGTTTTATTTACAGAAAGTAGCGCAAATTCGAGAGTAGAATTATTTACAGACCTTGTATTGATGCATCGTTTTGACGTTTGCACTGGTGTGACATTTTAAGTGAGCAAACGTGTGTTGGGGAAATGGAAAAATTACTCTAAATGACACTACATGAAGAAACTTATGAGGCAGTCATGTTATGATTATCATTAATAAACAGACAAGTGAGAACAACTATTGTCTCTAAGCCTGTGCTTATTTACTGATACGGTGATATACAGTAGGACTGTAGTGACTCATCAGAGTATCAAATTTTTAATCAATTAAAGTAAAAATATTATACTGGTAAAGAATACTTAAGCCACAGCTAGTTTACACTGGATCATAATTAACGTAAATTTTTCCTTCAGCATGAAAATAACAGTAACAAAACAGTTAACTGAATTTAATATCGAACGTAACAGAAACCTTATTTTATTCATTAAATTTTCACTGCAGAAACCAAGAGATATCGAATTAAATTAGTTAATTGTAGGCTCGAAATTTGAGATGCAGCATGCTGTAAATGTTGTCAGAGCTGAAAAAGAAAGTACTTATACTATTAGCTAGCTGACCACGATAGGTTATTCGGCCGTCAAGCGACAGAGTTTAGATTTTCCGCGCAATTCTCCTCTATCATGGATGGACATGACGATCTTTTCAAGGACACCTCGCGTATCTCATATGAGTGAATAAATGAACGAAAAATTACCAAACTGTGATTTAGATGGGCGCCCACAATTCTGAAATGTATACGCCTTATTCACTGGACTATATTATTGCTCACCGTTGATACTAATCAAATTAACCGGCAAAGTATGTTCGCTTTATTCATTGGAGAGTGGTTATTACTATTTAGGCTCATTTGTCGACACTTATCACGTGGAAGCGAAATTGTATTCACAGTATGATTTAAGTTTGCAGATGATAAGATCAAAACTGGAATTCCCGTCGCACGATTAAGAGGATGACACTTCAGATTTTCTTCTTGATGTTTCTTAATATCCCTTGAAGTAACATCCTTGCAAGCTTAATTGGGTAGCACAAGGAATTAATTTATCTAAAATGTCGGTAAAACGGTATGTCAGTTTCTGTAACAAGAAATTGCAAACTCCGAAGTGAACTCAATTTTAATAGTTATTCTGTTAATTCTTAGCTATGAAAATTGAACCTAACTTTGTAAATCTAATGGAGAACAGTCACGAAAGATAAAGTAATACGATAAATTTGGTATAAGAAACCGGAAGAAATTATGAACATATATATTCTGATTGTTTCGTAAATCCTTGTCAGAAATTCCAACCGTGTACGGAACCAACCAGAGGGATGAGAAGGTGAGGATTTCGAGTTGGAAATCATGCAACTGGAAGATGATAATTATACACTCCTGGAAATTGAAATAAGAACACATTGACGCCGGTGTGTAAGACCCACCATACTTGCTCCGGACACTACGAGAGGGCTGTACAAGCAATGATCAAACGCACGGCACAGCGGACACACCAGGAACAGCGGTGTTGGCCGTCGAAGGGCGCTAGCTGCACAGCGGTTGGGCACCGCCGCAGTCAGTGTCAGCCAGTTTGCCGTGGCATACGGAGCTCCATCTCAGTCATTAACACTGGTAGCATGCCGCGACAGCGTGTACGTGAACCGTATGTGCAGTTGACGGACTTTGAGCGAGGGCGTATAGTGGGCATGCGGGAGGCCGGGTGGACGTACCGCCGAATTGCTCAACATGTGGGGCGCGAGGTCTCCACAGTTGTCGCCAGTGGTCGGTGGAAGGTGCACGTGCCCGTCGACCTGGGTCCGGACAGCAGCGACGCACGGACGCACGCCAAGACCGTCGCATCCTACGCAGTGCCGTAGGGGACCGCACCGCCACTTCCCGGCAAATTAGGGACACTGTTGCTACTGGGGTATCAGAGAGGACCATTCGCAACCGTCTCCATGAAGCTGGGCTACGGTCCCGCGCACCGTTAGGTCGTCTTCCACTCACGCCCCAACATCGTGCAGCCCGCCTCCAGTGGTGTCGCGACAGGCGTGTATGGAGGGACGAATGGAGACGTGTCGTCTTCAGTGATGAGAGTCGCTTCTGCCTTGGTGCCAATGATGGTCGTATGCGTGTTTGGCGCCGTGCAGGTGAGCGCCACAATCAGGACTGCATACGACCGAGGCACACAGGGCCAACACCCGGCATCATGGTGTGGGGAGCGATCTCCTACACTGGCCGTACACCTCTGGTGATCGTCGAGGGGACACTGAACAGTGCACGGTACATTCAAACCGTCATCGAACCCATCGTTCTACCATTCCTAGACCGGCAAGGGAACATGCTGTTCCAACAGGACAATGCACGTCCACATGTATCCCGTGCCACCCAACGTGCTCTAGAAGGTGTAAGTCAACTACCCTGGCCAGCGAGATCTCCGGATCTGTCCCCCATTGAGCATGTTTGGGACTGGATGAAACGTCGTCTCACGCGGTCTGCACGTCCAGCACGAACGCTGGTCCAGCTGAGGCGCCAGGTGTAAATGGCTTGGCATGCCGTTCCACAGGACTACATACAGCACCTCTACGATCGTCTCCATGGGAGAATTGCAGCCTGCATTGCTGCGAAAGGAGGATATACACGGTACTAGTGCCGACATTGTGCATGCTCTGTTGCCTGTGTCTATGTGCCTACGGTTCTGTCTGTGTGATCATGTGTTGTATCTGACCCCAGGAATGTGTATATAAAGTTTCCCATTCCTGGGACAATGAATTCACGGTGTTCTTATTTCAATTTCCAGGAGTGTATATAAATAATAAAACATGACAGGTTTCCTTTAAATTCTTAATTGTTCTATTTATTTAGATTCATAAGAGAAGATTTGGAAATTTATAAATTTAAAAAATTTCTTTGGAGCTCGGGAAGAAGACAATGAAGTATTTGCATCGACAAAAAAGTAAACATTTATTCTTTTTCTCAGTGTAAGTAAACTTATTTTCTTAATATACTAGATGATAGTTCTTGGAAAAGAGGGCATCATCTGTCATGTTATTAGGGGATCTGGTGCAGAACATTTTGATTTTCATGGCTTTACTTCACCTTCTAGAGAACGGACTGTTTCGTCGATGTACCATCTATAACCGCATTTTTTGTTATTTAAACACGGATGAGCGTGGCATTCGGTGGTACAGAGACCGAGTAACAGATTCCGAGTAACACGGTTTTGATTCGCCAACCATTCGATTCTGTTGTGACCAAACCAAAAGTTCAACGGAGCAAACTAATGTCCCTAAAAATTACTGACCGCATCGACTTATTCACGGAAGTACCAGACAAGTTAGCTTCAAACGAAGCGGAGTATTAGGCTAGCATTACTAATTTCAGAAAGGTTCATCTATGTTCATTTGTCGCCACATAACACAATTTACAATTACAGTAGATAAGTTCAAATGTGAAATTCCCATGGGACAACTACCAGAAAGATGCGCACCTTCATATCTTCTATGAGCGGTCTGGTGGCTCAGTAGTTAAGGTGTCTGACTGGTGATTGAAACGTCCCCACTTCAAATCCCTATCTCGGCGGGGATTTTTCAAAGGCCCTAACCTGCCCTTCACCTCTGCCAAAGCTTGCTGTGTAATGTCAAGTAAACCAGAACGCTTCCGTGGTTTGGATTCTACGTTAAACTGTGGGTCCCCTGTACTCGGTAGGATTGCCGTGTAAGGTTAAGGTGGCTACGACAAGGGCGAAATGTGCAGCCCATAGAAACCCTGTCACCAGGTCATTACGACCACATGTAATTATTGTTATTATATCTGCTATTTGATGTTTCATAATGATCTTGCTATCGAAACTTCAGGATCTTGTCCCGGGTTTATATCCTGGAAGGTCCACGAATTTCAAGTGTTTTCCATGGTTCGGATATTATGTTAAATTGTAGGTCTAGCCACGACAGAGGTGCAATGCATGGAAAATCGAAATTCTATCACCAGATCGCAAAATTTACTTTTTCATTTTTAAAAATGTCTTAATTAGTTTCAAAGTAAACGCGATTGAGTTGTTCTTAATACTTTGAGCAGTTATTCAAAGATGAAAATTAAACTTGTAATCACTTACGAAATCAACCTTTTACAAGTGTATTTCTTGTATTTTTGATCATTTCTGTGTGTTATTTATCAGCCAGGCCTCAGCATGATTTTCACCATGTCTTTAGATATACTAACATTTTGGATTGTACAACTCGACCCAACTGTTCACAAGTACGCTGCCAGTCCTCGTAAACGCGAAGCAACGACAGTCATACAAGCATGATGATTCTTATCCAACATGATAAATACAAAAAAGAAAACGAAAAGAGGAAGGTAACACTGTTAACTTATAAATTTAAAGATATTTCTTCAACTCTGAATCAAATGTTATTAATTACTTTATGAAACCCTTGATTCTTAAAATAATCAAATTGCTATTGCACTATGTTTCAGCCTCGTTGACGTATATGACATACGGCGCGATCGGTGGCTGGAACGCTCCTGTGATACCCAAACTCGAGACAGGTGATGAGCAGGTGATCATCACCGAGGACCAGGGCTCCTGGCTGGCGTCCATTCCCAGCCTGCCTGGAATCGCCTTACTCTTCGTCATGCCCTTCATCTTCGACTCACTCGGACGAAAGACGTTTCTCCTGCTGACGGCGGTCCCACACATCGTGGGTTTCGCTTGGGAGATCTTCGCTACAACTTACTGGGAGCTGATGGTGTCACGCATATTGGTTTATTTGAGTAATCCGTTAATAATGGTGGTGATACCGGTTTACCTGGTGGAGATCTCTGAGGATGAGATACGCGGAGGTCTGATAACAGTGTACCAGTTGATGCTGAACCTGGGAGCACTGCTACTCGCAGCTATGGGACCGTACCTCAGCCTCGCAACGCTATCTGGCGTCCTCATCTCCTTTCCGGCGCTCTTCGTCATTACCTTCATCTGGATGCCTGAATCACCCTACTATTTCTTCAAAAAGGTAAAGAAAGGTTTTGCATATCTCTGGGGTGCCGTCTCTTCTACAACTCCATCTTCTTGCTGGCGTTTATAAATTGGTGTATGAAGATTATATCGCATTAGTCAATAAATTCCCAAGACGATCAATGAGCCCTGCCTAAAGAATACAATTTTCTCATATTTACCTTATGAAAAGAGAATTTGAGTAAGTGATATTGTAATTAATAGATGCGTGGATAATAGTATTGGCGGTTTATAGCTTCATTTAAAGACTGATTTTGGATTATTCACAAGGAATAAGAACAATATCTGTCGAGATTGACGGCAGAACCATCCGACATACGGCTACAGTCAATTTTTCGAAACATGAAAATCAAAAATCTGTACTGAGGGTCTTCCGAATGCTGGTGATGATGTTACCGTTGGTCCACGAGGCATAATTGTGCCGTAATAACCAATTAGCTGGCCCAAAGTTGCATAGTGCGGCGGTTCGAGTATTGCTTCGGGCACTGGTGTATTTAATTGTGTTTTGTGTCCCTCCCAACGTTTCCCTACAGTTGACGGAACAAAATTTTGGAATATAAATATTTGTAAATATGGAAATAATACCCGTTTTATGGAGACTGTGAAGTGTGGCCTCGTCTGCAGTCAGACAATTCAGGCAATTTTTATTAATATCGTTCAGTATTACTACTGTTATCCTATCAAACATGTTCCTGTGAACTACATTCCGTATAATAACGTTTAGGTTTTAAAACGGCAAGATCTTAGGGGGACCCACTAGCTGGCTATATGACAGGCGCGATGTTTCTAACACACCAAGAAGTTGACTCCTAATGAATAATTTTATGTAGGTTTTTTAATTATCAACAATTAATAAATTCATCAATTAGTTGGCTATGATAAGAAAATTCATTAGTTCATGTAACCTTCATATTTACAAATTCCAATTGGAAACTGATATTGACTGTTATTTACTAGCAAAGAAAACAATTAAAAAAACACTTTATTGATTATTTCTGCTTATTTTTTCAGACTTCTAATAATATTAATTAAATATTATAAAAATCACCAAGCAGTTTACAACCACTGAAGGAAAGATACACATATCGGATTTGTCGCAATACAGTCATGAAGAAACAAGAAAAATTCATCAGTCATCTGCATGTAACAATTATTATTTATTGTTGCTGAAATCTTACCAGGCTTCTATTCGTTTCAGGGACGATATGCGGAAGCCACGAAAAGTCTCCTTCGACTTCGCGGCGTTTCGGACCCTAAGTCGGCGGAAGCAGAACTGGAGAAGATCAGACACACCCTGGAACAACAGCGTGACGAACAAGGAGGACTTCGAGATCTCTTCCTGCACCCCGGCAACCGGCGAACTATGATCATCATGACCGGCTTCACCATCTTGTGCAACCTTACCGGCATTCAAACCATCATGTCGTACGCCAACAATATCTTCGACCGCTCTGGCACCAGTCTGGATCCCAACGTGAGCGCCATCATCCTGGCAGCGGTGCAGGTGGCCGCCAGCCTGGTGGCGCCTCTTCTGGTGGACCGCCTCGGCAGAAGGCCGCTGCTGCTGATGTCTTTCGCTGGGTGCGCAGTATCCCTGTTCGCGGAGGGCGCCTACTTCTATCTCATGGACGTAGCAGGGGCCGACGTTTCCAACTTGGGGTGGTTACCGCTTACGGCATTACTAGTGTTTTTGGTAAGTATCATATCGCCTTGCTCGTTCTTAATATCGGTTACACGGTGGAAGGTTCATGCAAACACAAAAACACACATAATACAATTCCATGTTCTGACAACTAAGCCTGTTGAAGAATTTTTAATTTAAAGAAATAATATAATGTCTTTAGTTCTCACTCTTGTATTAGTGTTTAGTACTAAAGTCAAGTTTCACGATCAGTGAGAAAATTACAAGACAATCCGAGAAGTAGCACAGAATTTTCTTACACTCTGAGTTGTAATGTGTATATGGGCTCTGTTATTTATGTGATACTTCATATTGATTCATGCACTTTGTCCAGCTTATCGGAGGTACGTTCGGAATTCTACAGTTGACTCTGTTCTTACTAGTTGTTTAATTTAGATAAAATTACCACAATACCAGATATAGATATAGTTAGACGGAGATGCGAATAAACTGCTATTATTATATCATCTCGATCCATTATAAACATACGCCTCACACAAATTAATTTAAATTAACTCAGAATATATTACTGCACTGTTTATAAGGTGCTGAAATAATATTGTTAGACGAAACCTTATAATCACATAGATTATAGTACAAACGTTTATACAATATTTCTTAAGCATCAAAAAATCTATAACATTCTTCATTACAGAAACAGCGAAAAGTTCTTATTTCACACTTCAAGGTAACATTTTCGTAGAATCTTTTTTCTGTAATATTCTCTCATTACAGATTATCTCCTCCTAATATAATGATTTCAGTTCCATGAGCTAGACAATTGTCTTAATGTGATCTACTCATGAACTAAAATAACTTAGCATTTATTGAAAGCTTTGTTTTTTCTATAAGAAAACTGTCTTGCTCCATGACATGACGTATTGTTGTCTGGAAAAAAATCCATGGTTGTTTGGGAACATGAAGGCAATTGTCTCCAAGTAGCTGACGTAACTAATTCCAGGCTACAATCGGTTTAGCTTAATCAACGATCCCTGTTCATGCCAAGTAAATACAACCAATACCTGGATGGAGCCACCTCCAGCATGCACAGTGCCTCCCTACCTCCTCGAGGCGGCAGTTGCTGTTCAGATATGTCTCAATTTGTAGGAACCGAGACAGCATGTTATAGAGCTTTCTAACTTCAATGTGGCCACCGCATTGTGGTATACTCAATTTCGGGTTGGCCTCTTAACACTGTGTTTACATGTATTATCGTCGCTACAAGGCTTATTAAAAACGGAATGACGCTGTTTAACTGTTGTGCCTTTGGATTCACGGCGATTTTGGCGAAATATAAGGTCCTCATCACGTTTTTGCCAAAGACGAATACTAGCGAAAGCGGTGGATTATACAACTGAGGGGTGGGAAAATGGCCTTGAAGTGAAGTACAGTGTGTAGTCGTATTCACTATGACTTAATAGAATGGGAGATCATTGATATAAATTCAGAATAGCAGAGTGCCATGAATTGAGCCCAGAGGTACAACACATTTAACTATTCCCCATTCTGAGTTTATAACTTCTCTTGTGGTAACATTTTTCATGGATACACATTGATATCTGTTTTCCAAATACGATTTATACGGAAGTCGTGGCCTGCCACTAACTCCATAGTGTTCTAATTTACCTAGGAGAATCCTGTGGTTAACACACTCAAACACCTTAGCCATATCACAGAATATTCCTAGGGAGTTTTTGATTCATTTCTCCAAATATGCTGTCTATAAAAACAGTTTGCTGACTGTCAAAACACCGTCCCTCTGTGATTTACTGAATAGGTCATTATTATTTAGATGTGTATACACTCATCTATACATTGTTTTTTCGAAGATCTTTAAAAATGTTGATAGAAGTGATAGGGTCAACAGTTCTCAGTCCTTGCATACAGCGGTTTGATAACTGATTGCTTGAGTGAGTTGGGAAAGATATCTTCTTCAAAAGAAATATTACAAATATTATTGATAACTCTGCTAATCCTAGTGCTGCATTATTTCAGTATATGTGTGGAAACCTCGTCTTAACCAAATAACTTTTTATTTTTGAGGAATATAATAATATTTCTATTTTAATTTTGATTGGTGTGAAATAGAGACAACTGGTAAATAATGTATTTGCTGACAAGGATTTAAGTATTGTTACAGCATCCATTTTACCAACAAATTTTCCTTTTATTTTTTCAGAAACAGTTAAGAAGCAGTTATTGAAAGCACATCCTATGGAAGAAGGATAATTTAAAGTTTATTGTTAATGCTAAAGGTTACAGTTTTATGTACGGGGTATGATACAATAGTTTCTGTTTTAATATTGTTCCAAACACTTTTTATTTTATTATCTGACCTGCTAACCTCGATGTTTGCAGCGATTGCTTAAATTCTCTAATTGCTTTCCTTAAAATTCTACAGTAAATTTTGTAACGCCGTCTGAGAAGCACGTTATCGGTCTTCCTAGATAATGCGTACAGCTCTCTTTTATGTGTTTAAGGTGTTTTTACTGTTATGTAAGTCTTATTTACTGGTTTTTGACCAATTGAACATAGTTGGGAGACACCTCACATAAATTTCCAAAAAGGTGTGGTGAAACTAATTGAATTCATTGTTTACTAGTGTTATTTTATACACAGGCTCCAGTCCTCATTCTGAAGTTCATTGTTTAACTTTTTATTAAATTGCACTTTAATGGCCTAACTTTGATAAATCCTTTCTACATGTTATTTTAATTTCCCAATATATACGAAGTAATTAATTGGGCATTGTTGTCTGACATATTTTCTAATTTTCTATATAAAAATGTTATCAATAATGCTGCTACTGTATTTTTGTACTCCAGCTGGAAAATTTGCAACTTGACAGAGATTGAATGATCTAAGCATTTTTAGAAAATAATCTGTCTGGTAACATTCTACAGTCAAATTTAATTTGAAGTCACCTCGGACGATAATTTCCCTTTCAGTTTCTGATAAATTTACAAGCACCTTTCCAAGATTATTACAAAATATATTGAAGTTTCCAGTGGGATTTTTATAAACTGTCAGCGCTATAAAGTAGTTCTTATCTAATTCTTACTGTATTGTACAGCATTCAAAGACTTATTCTATACTGAATTTACTGAGATCTAAGGATTTCGTGTCAGTATTTTCTTTTGCATTTACTGCTGCATCACCCAATCTCATCTCCAACCTACGATAACATGAAGCTAGCGTATATCCATTAAAAGGGAGGAGCTCTGTCAGACATAAGATATTAACAGCCTACAGTCTTAATCACTCATTGTAATTCCACTGTTTCACACATCATCCGATTTTGGAGGGACTCAGATCATTCCTTGTGGCTGTTGCATCCACAAACAGTAGTGTATTTTTGCAACAACTAATTCATACATGTTAATTAATTGTTTTCCAGGTAACATTCACCCCTGGGTAGGATGCCTGCTCTGGACAGTTTGTGGTGAGTTGCTTGCCAGCAACGTGAAAGGTCTGGCCACCTCCATCCTTGTAGCCCTCTACTCTTTACTGACCAGTGGCTTCATCAAGCTGTTCCAAGTAGCCGCTGACTCCATTGGAATTTATGTCATGTTCTGGATCTTCGGAGGATGCTGCGCCTTCGGTGTTGCCTACACCTTCTTCCTGATTCCAGAAACCAAGAACAAATCGCTCATGGAGATCAATAACGAGATGAATTTTGAGGCTGGGATGAAGGAAGCAGCTGAAAGTCATGAGAAACAGCAGGGAGTCAGCACTGTTAGTATAGATACATGATGCAGTCTGAACCGCGGAGCCTGACTTTGTGGAGGCTCAAAAATACGATCTGAATCTTCCAGAACACATTACAGTAGAACTCCAATTATCCGAATCAATTGGCACCGGACCCCATTCGGATAATCAAAAATTCGGATAATCGGATTTTTCCCGAAAAAGCGTCTATTTTAATTAATTATTGTATGTATGTTGAAAATGCGTTCTTTTCCAAGGTTTTTTTTTGTGCTTTTGTACTTCAGAGATTAAAATTTCGCCGTACTACTCGGTAAACAATGCTGCAGTCATCCG
Organism: Vandiemenella viatica; assembly: GCA_031002005.1. Taxonomy (NCBI): domain Eukaryota; kingdom Metazoa; phylum Arthropoda; class Insecta; order Orthoptera; family Morabidae; genus Vandiemenella; species Vandiemenella viatica. The sequence goes on along the minus strand of JARYHS010011408.1, from coordinate 66,165,404 downwards.
AACTTAGGGTTGGTTTCCATCTTAATTAAAAAAAACGATTCGGATAATCGGCGATTCCGATAATCGGAGTTCGGATAATTGGAGTTCTACTGTATTTCGGTATAATAATAGATCACTACATTTTATATACTCTTTCTGATATAAACATGAAGATTCTGGACTGAGAACCGATTGTAAATTCGGTTCTTCTTTGCGCAAGCCAGTTTTAATTGTAAGTGTTAAAGGCAAGTTGATTTTCTATTACGGTGAAAAAGAACATAAGAAAACCGTCTAATAAGCTGATTATTTTACCATCGGTTAGATTTCGAATATAAAGTATTCGCTGAACAGAACATTTCTTACAGGTATGTACCGAGTTTGATTTGTACGAAAAAGATTGTGTAAAAACTCTCAGTATTCACTAATTCAGAAAACGGCACCGAGGAGTACTATAAAATAAATCATGCATATTTGGAGTACTGTTCCGTCATTCCCGCAGAAACAGGTTTCTATTATATTCTACGAACAAGTATTAAATGAAGAACGCGCAATTAAATATTGATTGGAGGTAGATAAACTAAGGAAGTAATTTATGGGATATATAAGTTATACAATATAACAAATATAACTTTTAAAGAAAGTAGAACAGCTGCAGAATGTAAACACTGATGATTGTCACTAATTAGATCACAAATTCAATCGCATAGGTATCATAAGTTTCGATTAGATTAAGATTTTCAACACAAGTAACTATTAGATATTCGTGGCAATTTTAAATACCTCCAGATTAATGACAGATTTAGCAGATAGATTAAAGCGTCCCGATCCACGATCACAAACCATGCAGTGCACTGTTTGGTAATGTATGCCCCTTTCTTCAAGAATAGTTTGAAACTTTGTTGATTATATGGTACCCGCATGATATTTATCCTTGATTTCACATTTCTAAATTATAATCTCTTTACGAAACTCCTTTGAAGCCCCATGTGCAGTCAGACAAAACAATTGATCCTCAGAATGAAGATCAGACCATAAGTTAACTCTGAAAGATAACTCATTAGATTCTCGAATTAAATCTTTGATTTTCTTAGACAAATTTTTGCACAAACTATCGAACACATACGAAGAAATAAAATCACGGTCACTCAATTCGCACTGCGGAAGATCAGCGTTCATCACTCTGCGAAAGCCTGCACCCTCTACAAAACTGAACGGTAAGTTTTGGAGGGTAAACATTTCAGCTATCATACGATCCATTTGTTGAGATTTGTGATCTGATGAATCTCAATAATCATTAACGAGCAGACGATGTTGTTGTGCTAATTTTTGTTAGCGTTTTCAGCCGGAGGTTAATGAACCTACAACAATACAAAATAAGATTACCACACGAAATGAAACACGTTCAATTAAACAAAATTAATAAGCTGCCAATCTTTCAAAACAATAATTATGTAAATCATTATTATAGTAAATATTTTTTTGTAAAAACAGCCGCAGTTAAATTACACGATATTAGAACTATATAAGGTACCTACTTTTTATTTTACCTAGGTAACTGTTGGCCAATTTCACAATTCAAGTCATAAATAAATATGAACTAACCTTTTTTTTCATGTAAGATCATATTTTAGCAGCTTCATCGAACTCCTCGAACTCTGTAATCGTCTCCTTATGTATGGATTTAAGATGACTGAAGCGGTGATTGTGCTGCTTTTCCGGGGATAAACTTTTCACAAAGTTTGCATCTGTCATTTCAATCGTCAGTTTCATGGAAAGTTCCAAGTAGGACTTCTTTTTGGTTTCCTAATTGCTCTTGACACAATACAAAACTATTTAAAGAAGCAACAACAGGAAAACCTACGCGTTTACACTCAGATTACGGCGCGTAATGAACTAAAAAATATGTGAACAAAAACAAACGCCTTGCGACACATGACGCGACGCTCCCGGATCGCTGGTTTGGACACCCCTCCCGCACGCGCCTCGTCCGCCGCGCCGGCACTTCCACATAGTAAACTTTAGATTAAATTTCTTTTACAACAGAAACAGAAACGAATGTGAAAAGCGTGCAGAACTTATGTAGTTGTGGAAGCAGAAGCAGACGTCTGTTGCATCAGAAACCGTGATTCAGACCTTGTAGGATACTTATTATTGGTGATTATTTAATAATTAGTTGTTAATTGCAACTATGAACTATTGGAGATAATTGGCAACGAGCTTGAAAATAGAATAACTAAATGAGAACTTATTGCAAAGTGAATACAATACAAATTGGATTTATTTTGTTAATTTGTAATTTTTACCAATCTTACTAAAATTAATAATAAGCATTGTGACTCTTTCGCTCACGGGCCTAACGATAACACAAACTGTAAATTGGAGCTTAATATTGTAACAGGATGTGGCTATTGCCTGCACCAGTGGTTGGTGAATTGGTTCAGAACAAAGTGGGCGGGGTAGAGTATTTGTTAATGATATACATAAAGGCAACAGTTTTCAGTTGGATGAGGTATCAAGCATTCAATCAACAGTAGAACGTATAAAGACGTGAAAAATGTTTCTACCCGTTGGGTACAGGATCTTTTAACGGCAGGTCAAATGAGACAGAAACACTGTTGCATGCAGAAAAACCTACAATCCAGTGCAGTAGGTTTTGAGATTAAGGTTTAAATTCGATTTATTCCAGGTTCAAAGTAACAGTCAGTGTTCTGAAAGTGTGCCAGTTCTACTCGTCCAAAGAAGCCTAAAACTGTTTCCAGAAAAGTACGAAAATGGAAATATCATGCTAAACTTTATCCAGCGTTCCTAGTCACAAGTGTTTCACTGGTATAGCTGCAGTTCATAAATATGAGTGCATCTGGTAAAACTACATTTTATTTCACTCTATCTGTATCCGACACTTACAATACTGCAGATCATTACAATGTTTCTGCCTGATATACATTTCAAGTCATATGATGAATTCATATATTTTATATACCTATTTCTATGATATCGAGCATGGTGGATGACCAGTAATGTTCTGGCCTCCCATTCAGGCATCCAGATTTTGGTGTTCGTGGTTTCCCGAAATGAAACCAGGCAAATACCGGGATGGCTCCGTTAAAAGTCCATGGTAGAACTCATTCCCGTTCTTTGGCCACAGCCTTTTCCCGTCCCTAATTACCTCGATATCAACAAAGCGTAAAATTATGGTCTAAAAAAAAAAATAAATATTTCAATCAAAGTGACACAAAATCACGGAAGGAATTGCGTGGAACTTAGAGTGGACTGTGTCGAAAAACAGACCATAATTTAACTATTAAGTAATATACATCGGTGTCAGACCAAGAACTGTCACAATGACCCACGTGTTCGGAAAGTACTGTTATGCGACAAATAGATAGCAGGAAGATCGAGAATCAACTTGAGAAAAGAGCTGTAAAAGAATTTTATCTTATGTGTTCATGGAATTTGTTGAGAACGATATAAGACATTCTATAAAAACGCAATATGGAAATTAATTTGCGTACCTTACTGCGACGGAACTCTTATTGTTTAAACACCACGAAGTGAAACTTTCGCTGCGATATAATCAAAAGACGTAATTTAGAATATCACATTTTGATGCGCTGACAAAGTACTATCAAACAGCAGCAACGGTGCCGTAGATAAACGAGAGAGAGTAATCGAACTTTTTCTGTTATGTATCAAATCGGGCTTCGTTTTTTTTTTTTTTTTTTCTGAAACACTTTTCTTTTCTCTCTTGTTTGTTTATGTGTTTGTGAAGGGATTCAATTGTACACAGTGCATCTGGACCTTGTTTCTGTTTCGATAGCATTCCGACAGCGGCACCTGCGCGGCGTGCCGCTCTATGTCTCGTTCATTTCCAGTCGCCTCACCCCACTTCCATCAGCGCAGAGGGTGCCGCCCCAAGGAACCCCACAGCTGTGTCCTACCCTCTCTCTTTCTCCTGCCGTGGGACGAGACACCCTTTCCTTCCTCCCTTACCCGTAGTTTGCTTTGAAGCATTACGGATACAGTTTTATTTATTTCCAGCACCTAACCGGTTGACTTGTTTTGTGTAACTTTACGTGCCAGGCACTTAAAGGATTCATTTTTGCCGCATAAAAGTATCCGATACAGCTGCCATCAAAATTGCTAGTATGACAGTAATATGGAAACTCAAAAACGTTCTTCGTCAATTTGCTTTACTGATTGTAATGAATGCGTCTCTAAAATATATTTTAAGATTGGATTGGACTGGATAGGACTAAGGATCGATCCACTGGTATTCAATAGCTATGCGATGTAAGAACTAACACAAGTTCCAACCCGGACCCACAGTCAAGGACCAGCGGTCTAGCGGTGAAATGGACAAAAGTGGGCTTGTTCAAAAGATCAACGGGTGAAAGATCAAAGGTCTAAGATCCTGAGGGAAAGTTCATTGGTATGCTGGACGGGGAATATAATGCAAGATGAGTTGATACTGCGCTGTTCTGTAGTCGGATGAGAGTACCACCTATTTGCAGAGTGGTATTTATTTTTTTTTAATGTTCTCACATCTTAAAACAGTCTTTTATTTGAGAAACCGGCTGGTAGTATTGATAACAAATAGTGAAGGCAGAAAGGATGTTTGCCACAGCTTTCTGTTAAACATACGCTTATCTGTAGCATAGAACTGTCGGCATGAATATCAATATATTTGTAGTTTTATACAAGCTTACTAAGATATTAGATTTAACTGTTCTCAGCTTCTTGGTGATCACTTCTGGTACCCAGGTAACATTGAAAGTTCGAGGATAGTAATTCAATGTGACAATGGACTCAGTTGGTGCTTTACTGATCCATAAGAATATTCTGTACTCTTCCACGAAAGGACTTTCCCACCTTGAAATGTTTTATATTTTGCTGTGGAATAATAGTTCAGGGGAGAACACAAAAGCTCATTTTTTATAGTTGAAAGACAAAAGCTCAAGGCTTTATTTACTTTATTATTTCGTTTTTGAACACATGTATGTAATTAAAAGATCATTTGCCTTGGCTAATCACGGATAGGGATTGACAATTGGTAATTAGGGTGTGTTACGGTCCATTGTCCGTGGTGAACAGATTCTCGTGCGCTTTACCGTGTCTTGCGAGCCGAGCCGCCAGTGCGAGACTTGTGTTACAGGCAGCGCTGTCCTCGCATTCCCCACGGGGTGGCTGCTTATTCTTCAGCTGACGTCTCCAACACCGGTGTGAGTGTCTGGCCCCGAATAACCTTCTTGTGTGGTTGTGGAATTTTTGGCATTGCTACCAAAAATTTGTATGAAGAAAAATAGAAGATATTCAAGATGACACGTCAAGGGCAGCTCATGAACTGCAGACCTACTGTGCGTTACCGGTGATAAAGCGCAATGAAGACCCATTTCAGTGGTGGAGCCGCAACAGTTGTAGGTATCCTGAAATGTCGCGCAACGCTAAAGTGTACCTTAGTTTTCCCGCAAGTTCCGTTTACAGTGAGCGATTGTTCTCTGAGGCCGGAAACTTATACGGAAAAAAAAAAAAAAAAAAATCGATTGCTGCCAGATAGGGCAGAAGCTTTAGTATTTTTACTTCATAATTTACCTTTAATTAAAAAATATAAGTAAGTAATA